>CM053788.1:572846808-572851808 GCA_028749045.1 Cupressus sempervirens | reverse complement strand
CATTATGGACTATGACAAGGCATTAATTTCCTCTAAATTTTTCCCATTATGATGAAATTTGTATGTGGTGTAAGACAAGGTTAACCAAGTTCACATGGTATGAGATATTTAGCCGATAGGCTATTTACTAGGAGATCCTCGACTGGGAAATGTCCAGTTCAAATTAAATCGTAAAATAAATGCGGTGCCAAGAATTGATCGAAAATGGGTTTCAAAGTGTTTTCACAGCGTGTGTTGTCCGTGAAAAATCCGTCCACCGTGCTGCTTGTAGATGCCCACTTTGTTTGTAGAGGATGGAGCCTCTTGACCACGCCATTCTATTTATGTGGTTCCTATCATCTCCAGGCAATGATAGCTGGGTACAGAGATTAACTTTGGACCGCTCTAAGATTTATATGGTATATGCAGCTTCAACTCAGAATGCTGTGAGATTCATAGCTGTCATCTCACTAGAGCTAATTTTGAGTGATGGTTTTTTTAAAGGTATGTAGTGTATGGAAGGGTTTATTCACTCATTTGTAATCACTGGTTTTATAGAAGAAAATAGTCAATTTTGTTCTTTTGATTTTTAATTTCTGACTGACATTATGATATGAAGCAACAGGGATTTGAGATTTAGTTGCTAAGTGATGCTGGTGTAGGTTTGGTTATGGCTAACTATGGGTCTTTCATGGAATTTCGTAGTAGAGTTGAGAAAAGACATCAATACCTTCAGCAAACACTTTGACTATTGCAGCTGCATCAGAACGGTAATTGAAGCAACAAAAACAAGTAATAGAAGGCATTGTAGCTTGAGCCACACTCTTTAGTCCATTGCTAAACTGATAAGACATTTTTACTGCCCCAAACCATTCATCTTGAGGAATATATCTGTTAAGGTTCACTTTCCTTAGCAAGATCTATCATTCATAGCATCAATACTATCATCTTCTTCCATTAACGAAAGATAATTACTAACTAGGTAATTTACAAATGTTAGGACAAAAGTACAAACCACTTTTGTTATAATGATGCCCTATTCTTCCCCTTCGTGGATATGGGAATTATGTAGATCCTCCCAATATTGGCCATCAATATTTCTCACCCTTTTTCAGAGTTGGTTGTTGCAAACTTTTCTCTGAAACCTTTTCCTGTACAGTTAAGATGGACAGCTAGATGGTTGCCAGCAGAGCATACACTGTGTTCGCTGAGTTTGTGGACACGTAGCTACTCCCAACGATACCTCCTTCTAACTGTGGTAACGCTACATTTTTCTACATGACCCTGTATTATTCAGTAGGAAATTTCCTCCATCCTGTTGTGAAATCTGCCTAATAAAAAAACCATTCATTTAATTAGTATTGCTAGTAAATTGTTATTTTTTGGCTCCATATACACAAAGGGTCATGTTTTTCTTCCCGTAGAGGTACCTAGTCTGATCTTATTTACCTCAAAATTTTCATAGGATCCTAAAGGTAAAGGAGTGTTTAAGCTTCGATTTGAAGCCGCAAAGATAGATAGTAAGGAAAATAATGTGGATCATTCAGAAATTAAGGTTTAAAGAGACAGATGCTAAGCTTGGGCTGCCTGATTGGCTACTGCAAAGAAGTAGCATTTTGTGCACCATCCTCAGTCCCAATTTGGTGCACTGTTATTCCTTAGCCACACATATTTACTTATTTTAACTCTCACATATATGAGCTAATCCTGAATGGCCTAATTATATTATGTGTAGATGATATAGTTTTTTACCTTCTAATTTTTTACTCTGGTCATGAGTTTTTATTGTGGTATTTTCTTTCCCGAATGAAAGAGCCAAATCATGTTTTAGCTATCTATTTAAGTAGGTGTGCTTTTATTGTTAAAAATCTAAAATTGGCAAATGTAAATCTAAAATTAGCAAAACCATTGAATTTCATATTATATTTACTAACTAAGTATTCATCACTTTTGCTCTCCTTTGAAAAGCTCCAACTCCAGCTATTGTGCTTGATACATTCAGGTATGCAGACAGACACTAAAGAAACATTGAGATTTCCATTAGCAAAGTTAAACAAGTGGAGATGTTGTTTGCAGAGTAGAAGTGATTTGTGTTAGATGAAGGCTTATGAACAAGATGAAGAAATACGAACAAGTTCAAGAAATACGATAAAGATGTGAGCACATAGGATATATTGAAAGCATAGTCGAGGTATGCAAACTATTTGACAATATGAATAGTTTTTTCCAAATGGTGTTTTAATTTACAAGTTGGTGGTTGAATGGAGACCATATTAGGCTACTAAGTAGATGGAAAGTTGTTGATTGAATGGAGACCATAGTTCTCAGGCTACTCAATAGATGGGAATTTAGAGAGGATCACCATCTCTTTCACAAATTACATATATAATGGTGTAAATGGTTTTAATCTATCCACATAACAACCATGATATGCCTAATTTTCATCACTTAAACTTGTGATACTAAGAAAGAAAGATGATCTTTAAATTATTCGTGATTGTTGAGCAATTAATGACTGTTCTAATACTAATACTTTGAACTTTTTGTAAAGTTAATTATTTGTATCATTCATTAATTGCATAACGATTGATCCTTTACTAAATGATCTCCATATTGTTGAGAAATTAACGTGTGCTTTGATGCTAGAACTTCACTTAAAGTTGGTGTACCCGATGTTACTTCAATTTTTTTTTAATATTTAAGAATTTTTTTTGGAAGTGATATATTTCTATGTTAATTTTAGTACATTTATAAATATAAAGAAAGCATCAAAATTTATATTGAGAAAATAAGAAAAGTATATAACAAATATTGAATTTCTTTCAATAAAAGCATATTATAGTATCACATGTTCTTGAATTATCCGTGCTATAAATATTGATCAAGATATCACTTTTTGGGTAAATGAGGCTAAAATTATTATGTCCCTCAAAGGTGTTTATATATTTAATAAAATTTAGCATGTCGTTTTATGTTCAAAAAAGTTTGGAATAGTTGTTTCATAAATAAATATAATTTTTAGTATGAGTATTTTCATTTGATTGTGTATATTTCCTTAATTAATAATTTGATTAACAATCTATGATCTATTATTAAAAGTAGATAATAAGAGTAAAGAGAAGTCATAAATCATGAAAGAGATAGAGAGAGGTTGATGAATCACGAGAGAAATTTGAGTTGACTACATAGTTTTTGAGTCAAAATTTTTAACTCATGTTTCATGAGTTGTGGTTCATGTCAACCCATCTCTCATAAGTATAAATTGATCCACTCAACACTTTCCATCTAAGTGATGCAAAAAAGGGTGAAAAATCAAGACTTTTGTGAAGATCATCCCTCTTAATATTAATTTGACTATAGCATAGTTAACAACATAATTTCTCCTTGACGAAACCTACTTAACTTAGCACCCCTTTATCATATTTTTGTACCCACTAAAGTCAAATATGCCACACTTGTCATGGACTTTGGACTCGATAGTGTGAGGTTTTTAGAATCAATGTTTCAAATCACACTTTATAATCCACCATTAAGACTTTTTCATCTCTTTGAGCTCTCTAGCATCCTAACAATGGGTTGAATAGAATATTTTAAACCACTCTTTCCAATCCATCATGGAAAAAAAACATCTCTTTGTTATCTCTAACATCTTTACAATGATCCTATAAAAGATATCGATGTTAGAAAAATCTTACATAATGAATCAATAAACAACAATAATAACCTTGTTAATTACTAACAATAAAAATCTAATAACATTAATCTCTTTTAACTAATAATACAAACACTAATAAGAATCCTCACAAGGGATCTCTCTTCCATAGAAACAATCTTAAAAAAAGGTCTTTATTTATTTATTTATGGAGAGTATTCATGCTTCCTAGTTGAGAGCCAAGGATTTAGAGGTATTTATTGTGCAAAAGTTACCGGAGACATTTAACAAACCAATTAATGAGCTTGTGGGGATCTATAATTAATGGTTTATAAGGTATAACACTTTTTGAAGGTTTTACAAAAGGGATAGCATGTTAAATGGGCTTAGCCATGGAGGAAACTCAATTGTTTAATGTGCTTGAGTTGAAGTAGAATTAGGATGAGTGACCTCCCAGAAAGGGTAATGCTTCACCTCTACAAGCATCACTTAGATGCAATAAGTGCTAAGTGAACCATAAATGACTAATTTTTACTTATAAACTACCCAAATAAATTATGATAACAACATAAAATATATTCTTTTTGGTAGTCTTTTAAATTATGTTATTTGCATTAGAAGTATGAACTTCTTGAATATTGTTATTACTTTAGAACAAACCCTAAATGAAGAAAAGAAAGCTCATGATAACAAGAACAAGAAGATGAAGAAGAAAAGGGGAAAGAAAAAGAAGGAGGAGAGGGGAAGAGGCGTGCAAGAGGAAGCAAAATGTAAATGTCGCTACTCTCAAGATGGGTATCAAGGGGCAGAATGTCTGATTTCCTCCTACCAGTGGAAGATTTTTCTTTGGCTTGGCTGACATAATGATGGGGATGAAGAAGAAGGAGGTTTGAGACTGTGATGGGTAAGAGATATTTCTTGATTTGGTCATCTAATTGGATCACTCTCACAATTTTTCAGGGAAGGGCACACTAGATTATTCTTAGACCCATTTTCGATCCTCTTTGCATTTGTCATCCATTCTTGGGCTTTAATCGGTTTACTTCAAATGGGTTGGTCCCTTTCCTTTATGGTATTGGGATTAATAATTGAGTAGAGGTTTTTTTTTCATTGGGATGCAAAAAGAGTATGGCCCTCCTATAGGTAAAGATACTTGGGTTTGATGAGACTTCAAGGTTGGAGAAATAGTTTTATATCAATTTGTCATCTTGGCTTTTGTGGGAGTTTGTTCTATGGTATTGTTATTATTTTTTATATAGTAATCATTAGTATACTAGGAGTCATTATTCATATAGATCTATTTTCTAAATGAGTGAAAATCAATAGCGAAAAAGTGTTAAAGACTATGTAGAAAAAAAATGACAAGTTA